>JARHVA010002715.1:877500-927500 GCA_037957365.1 Torreya grandis | reverse complement strand
GAATATAATTGTTCTCATTTTTATTCCCTTTATCTTCAAAATATATTACAACCATGAATACATACCCCATTTTCACTTGAAGATGCTAAAATCACCTTGGAACTTCAAAATTTAGTGGCCAAAGGGGCAATTTTGATCCTTCCTAGTAAGAAAACCATAACATAAAATCACCTTCTTCCTTTTGAAAATTGAAAATTTATGGTGAGTATGTATAATGAGTGAAATTTATATGATCAGATCTCAACCTGACATTGTTATAAGGTGTCTCCAAAAATCCTATGTGCTCTTTTTTGCATGTTTAGTGGTTTGATCCCTGAATACAATCATTTGAGTCTTTGAACATAGTTTTTGACCTCAATTTATCAATAAATCCTTTAAAATATTTATTTTAATGTCAAAATCACTCTAATAATTTAATTATGTTGTCACCAATTTTTTAACATCTTCGTACAAATACTTTTATGTCTCTACCATGCCACCTGTATGTGGTCATTGTAACATATAGGTAGAGAATGCAAACCTAGATAGTATGTAATATGTGTGAGTTAAAATGAAGTTTTTTACTTTTAAATAGGTTTAAAATATACTTTAATCACTATAAATATATATTTATCATCTCAGACACTCCTCTCAACATGAGATTCCTCATGAGGACACTTGTAGGTAAACATTATGAGTTGTAGCGAGTAGACTATGAGCTTAGGCAGTGAAGATGAGTCTCACTTTAAATAATAATTTACCTCCTTAAAATATTTAAATTAACTCCATTCAAATTATGAGTATTTATAAAAAATAAAAATAAACACATTTCAATGTGAAAACCTCTTCCAAACACCTGTTACAGAGTAGATAGGGATAATAAGTGATTGTTTGTATGACATATGAGCTTGAAAACTATGAAAATTTATTTGGATACTAAATTTGGAAGGTAAAAGGAATTATTAGAGCATTTAAAACATATAAATTAACCTATCACAAACCCTTATGTCTATTTTTAAAGCATGAAGGTCTTGAAAATGGTGAAACATGCCTATCATCCTCAATGAGAGCAATATGACAACCTAAGATGATTTACTCATCAAAAAACCATGAAATATGAAAATAATAATGAAATTAATTTTATAATAAATCCAACATCCTCTAGATTCAACATCACCAACTGGATTGTATGGACCTTTCCAAAATAGAGCAAAACCTATAAGGTGTAGGAAATAGTGTGCAAAAGACCATAATCAACTTGTTAGAGATGGTTCATAAATCATGGTTGACCAATATTATAAATATTATTATGGAAATATATATCTAAGTGTAATACCACCTCCCAAAATTTTTTTACCTGAAACCTCTTCAACTATTTGTACCAAGCACAAACCTATTGCCCACTTTTGTGTGTCTAGAAAGGCAAAGGAGTAGAACAATTTTATCTCAAAAATGGCACTTCCATAGAATATAAAGTGTGTATATTAACTTTAGGAAGATTAAGAGATGTTCCATGGACTTCTCCCTTGTGTCACCTTCCCTCATGGGTCGTACAAGTGCCAAACTCCCTCTTTTTAGTTGGTTTCTTGATCTTCAATTACATAACCTACAAGATTTACATGGGTCTGACATTCCTAATAGGGAATATGACTTATTAGACATTTTACAGTAATTTAATACATGTGTAAACCTTTTAAACCATGCCACTTACATTTATGACCCCTAAAATGGCTTTAAAAGACAAGGATTATGTATACACCATAAATTGGTCAAGCAACCACACATATCATGTATTTTTAAGGTCCTTTCATAAGAGACTCTAACTGGAGAATATGAGACTCATTCACATTATCTATGTCTTTTATTTTACTCATCCTGGTCTCATTTCATGCTCTAGATACCTTTTTGCTTATTCTCAATCATCCTAAGTTTTTCAAATGGCCATTCTACCTCAGTTAGGTCAGATTTCCCATGCTAATTCCATCCCCCTAGGTCCCAAGCCTGTAGGATAGGAGCATTGTGATTAGACTACAACACTAGTCCCTAGGGTGTCCATTTCCAATGCTCTTGTCTAAAGACATTTTTAGCTCCAATGATTAGTTTTCCTCGCTTAATGAGACCCAATCCCTTCTTAGCTTCATCCTTAAGTTTCCTAATGTCAGATAAACGTGAATAAAGATCCCAAATTTGAAATAAAGAGTCTCTTATATAAAGGACTTCACAAGGCATTTTATAACTAACACTTACTACTTTGGCACAATACATAATTAAAAATCAATCAATAGTATAGCTTAGCATTTTGCATCACACCTAGACTTACATGCTTGATCAAGGAAAGGCATAGGCAAAAGTTCATTCTTGCATCTATTGTGTGGATTGATTATGCATGCTCCCTAAGGGAGAACTAAATTTGATTTGAGACCCTAGCTTGAGGGTTAATATAGGTAGTGATCATAATAACAAGGGTTCTAGATCATGTGAACATTCTTCCCCTAACCTAGTTTTTGCCCCTTTTGATTTTTAATATATTTGTCACTTCATGTGTGTAGATAGACTTAGGGTCTAAGTATTTAATAAACTCTATAAGGATCTCTATCAATATTCAAGGTCTGAAATTTCATAGGTAGGATCACACAGGGATAGTGAACAAAACCCAGAAAGCTCAGACCTTTATGGCTAGTTTAGACAATAGTGATAGGACTTGGACTATAGCACTAGACCCCAAAGTGTCTTAATTTTTGTTCTCTTATCCTTTCACCAAATAAAATATAGATCCAAATTGTTGACATCTTCTCAATCCTGCACCATAGTTTCTATCTCTTGAATCATTCATTATAAATTGTTTTTCTAGATAAGTCTACTTTTTTCCCTATATGATTGATTTGATTAAATTGATGTAAATATATATTTTACTATATTTTTTCCCTTACTCTAGACCCTTTATTTTTTAGGAACTAAACACTAGTTTCCAAAAAATAATAAACCATTTGGTGAACTTGGTTTACTTCAAATAAATTTTAAACCCTAGGTACAGGGTTTTTCCTTCAAATTTTGTGCACAAATTTAATTTCAAATTTTTGATTTTTATATAAATTTGTGTTCATTAATTCTATTCAAATATTGTTTTATAAGTTAAATTATTGCAATAATTTTCAAAAAATTTAAAACCCTAACCAAAATTACTAGATTTCCAAACTAGGTCCTCAACCGTAAGCCTCCTTCCCTTACAATTTTTAGAAAAATATTTTCAAATTTTTGTAAATTGTTTGGAGTGTCAAAAATATTTTCAAAATATCAATATTAGTAGTTATTTTGTGCAAAAATTAAATTTCTAATTTCTAATTTTTGTATAAATTTGTGTCCATTAATCCTATTCAAAATTATTTTTAAAATTTAAATTATTTCCATAATTTTCAAAAATTCTAAAAACCTAGCCCAAAACCCTAGATTTCCAAACTAAGTCCTCGAACCCCAAGCCTTCCTTCCTTTCAATTTTAAAATAAGTCCTCAAACCCCAAGCCTTCCTTCCTTTCAATTTTTAGAAAAATAATAAACCATTTGGTGAACCTGGTTTACTTCAAATAAATTTAAAACCCTAGGTACAGGGTTTTTCCTTCAAATTTTGTGCACAAATTTAATTTCAAATTTCTAATTTTTATATAAATTTGTGTTCATTAATTCTATTCAAATATTGTTTTATAACTCAAATTATTGCAATAATTTTCAAAAAAATTAAAACCCTAACCAAAATTACTAGATTTCCAAACTAGGTCCTCAACCCTAAGCCTCCTTCCCTTACAATTTTTAGAAAAATATTTTCAAATTTTTGTAAATTATTTGGAGTGTCAAAAATATTTTCAAAATATCAATATTAGTAGTTATTTTGTACAAAAATTAAATTTCTAATTTCTAATTTTTGTATAAATTTGTGTCCATTAATCCTATTCAAAATTATTTTTAAAATTTAAATTATTTCCATAATTTTCAAAAATTCTAAAAACCTAGCCCAAAACCCTAGATTTCCAAACTAAGTCCTCAAAACCCAATCCTTCCTTCCTTTCAATTTTTAGAAAAATAATAAACCATTTGGTGAACCTGGTTTACTTCAAATAAATTTAAAACCCTAGGTACAGGGTTTTTCCTTCAAATTTTGTGCACAAATTTAATTTCAAATTTCTGATTTTTATATAAATTTGTGTTCATTAATTCTATTCAAATATTGTTTTATAATTTAAATTATTGCAATAATTTTCAAAAAATTTAAAACCCTAACCAAAATTACTAGATTTCCAAACTAGGTCCTCAACCCTAAGCCTCCTTCCCTTATAATTTTTAGAAAAATATTTTCAAATTTTTGTAAATTGTTTGGAGTGTCAAAAATATTTTCAAAATATCAATATTAGTAGTTATTTTGTGCAAAAATTAAATTTCTAATTTCTAATTTTTATATAAATTTGTGTCCATTAATCCTATTCAAAATTATTTTTAAAATTTAAATTATTTCCATAATTTTCAAAAATTCTAAAAACCTAGCCCAAAATCCTAGATTTTCAAACTAAGTCCTCAAACCCCAAGCCTTCCTTCCTTTCAATTTTTAGAAAAATATTTTGAATTTTTTGCAAATTGTTTAGATTGTCAAAAATATTTTAAAAATCTCTATGTTAGAAGTTATTTTTTCATTTATTTGATTAATAGTACTTTTACATATTCTCTTTGGTGAAATAAATAAAATGGCCACTAAGGAACTTATTCCCTCTCCTCCCATAGACCAATTTATAATTTTTCTCATAATTATGGCACTGAATGGACAAATTTGCAAAATTTCACATTAGCTAAAATTGTGGAAAACTATTTCATTTATAATGAAGATAATTATTATTTTTGTAATGAGGAATATGATGATACATGTGAAAACGATAGTGAATAAAAATTAGATGCATCTTCTTCTCTCAAACCTATCTCTTTTATTCCTTCTTCTAAAAAAATAATTTTTATAAATGGGAAAGATACTTTTCACCTCATTCTCCTATGCACAATGCACCAAATGAACAAATTAGACATGCACTTCCAAGTGAACCTCTTATTGGTGATAATTTTCTTCCATATGAACCTAATATCTATCTCTCTCTCTCTCTCTCTCTATATATATATATATATATATATATATGTATATATATATACATATATATATATATGTATATATATATACATATATATATATGTATATATATGTATATATATATATATACATATGTATATATATGTATATGTATATATATGTATATATATATACATATATATACATATACATATATATATGTATATATATATACATATACATATATACATATATATATATATACATATATATACAGATATATATATATATACATATATATATACATACATATAAATACATATATATACATATATATACATATATATACATATACATATATATAAATATATATACATATATATATATATATATATGTATGTATGTATGTATGTATGTATGTATATATATATGTATATATATATATATATATATATATATATATATATATATGTATGTATGTATGTATGTATGTATGTGTGTGTGTGTGTGTGTGTGTGTATATATGTATATATATATACATACATATATGTATGTATGTGTGTGTGTGTGTGTGTGTGTGTGTGTGTGTGTGTGTGTGTACTTCTATGATCAAAATACAACAATATAAACATAATAAAATCAAATTACCAATGCATAGTTCAAATGATTCATCTCATGTTCTCAACTCTACTTTATCAAAAGAATATCTAAATGACAACTCTCTTTCTCTTACTTCTCATAGTTAAAATGACAATAATTCATGCATTCCATCCATATATAACATAGATTCACATAATATTCCAAATTCACATGATAATTTATTGCATATTAGAAAAGAATTAAATTCTTCTCTTACACCTCTCCCTAGTAACAATGGAAGTGATAATGAATATGATAGTGAACATGAAAATGAATATAAAAATGAGAGTGACTAGGAACAATATTTTGTCTATGATGATGTATGGAATAATGATGATTATTATTTACATAAATAATAATAAAATGCATCACATGTTTCTAACTCTTCTCTCACTCTTCCTCTCAAACATAATACACTACCAAATTTTGTTTTTACTTTTATACATGATTCTATTTTAGATAATGCACATGTTAATAATAACATCACATCTTCTACTTGATTAGAATGTGATTCACTAAAACATAAATATAAAAATGAATATGGAAAACCACCCCATTCTATAGTAGAACCTGTTTCTCACTATTTACCTAAAGAGAATGGTAGCCCACATCCCTCTACCAAGGTACAAGTTACCATTCTTCCAAAGATTCAAGTGAGCACACCCTCTCTCTATGATCTAATTGATAAATGTATAATTCCCATGAATAAAATTAATGATCAAATTCAATGATTAAATGAACCACTTTAAGATGGTAATATACCATCCTAGGAGATTATTTATTTTATGCATGCAGTAAGTGAATTACAACACCAAGTACATTTACTTACCTTGGAAAATAGGCTTATAAGTCTTAGATGGATGCCAATGATTTACATTGTAACCCTCTTCTGAAGACATTCATAAAAGCTTCATTACCTAAGCATTTATAGATACCATCATTACCTCACTTTTATGGAACTAGAGCTCCATTATTACACCTTCAAGCCTTTCGAAAGGCTTTGCCATCTCGTGTGAGTCCTTTGATTCTACTTAAATTGTTTAAGCAAACATTAGTGAGGGAAGAACAAAATTGGTTCTTTCATCTACTCCCCATTGTCTCCTTGCACACATATGATGACTTAGATTAGGCATTCCTCAAACATTACATAGCAAACATAGGTTCTCATGTTACATATGAGAAACTTGTCACATTGCATTAGAATGCTTGAGAGCTAATTAGTGATTATATCTTAAGATTCAATATACACATGTTAAGATTATTCTATAAACTAGTAGATTTAGAAATTCAACATATATTTATTAATGGTATTTTTAAACCTCTCATCAAGCATTTATTATATCAAATAGAGTCCTCTTTCAAGCACTTATGTTATAAAATTCTAGCTTTGGAAAATAAATTGGGATTGATTGAGGTAGATTCAATTGATCACATTACTCTATATTTCATATCAAAACCTCCATCTATAGCTCCTAGCACACAACATCCACCATGTCCTAAATAAGATAGGAGGACTCAACCAAAAAATAAATTAGTTAAGAATAGAGAGCTAGTTTCTAGAGCACAACCTATAGTATGCACTACAAAGAACAATACTAAAGCACAATTACAATTTGATTCAAAGTGGGATATCCCATGTGTCATATTATTAGCATTACTATAAATGAGGTTAATCACATTAACTTATATTCATTGATGAGATCCACATCTCTTGCATAGACAACCACATTGGCCCTTTGTAACTATCATCATATACATGGACACATAGATATTGATTATTATGGACTCAAGGATTGAATTAATAGATGTTTTAATAATGACATCATAGCATTTAAATAGGAGCACTGAGACCTCCTCCATCATGGATTCCTAGAACTCATTCCTCTATAGCTAAGTCATCCCAAGATCTTCCTTTATAAGAGTCATCAGTCATTCATCATGAGAATAATGTAAGTTTTAGGATAGAGACTCATAGGAGATATCCTATTCCACCTATTCAAAAGGTTTGGAAACTAGTACAATAAGAATATCCTACATATAACATTGTATTCTAAGGAATATATAGTGTAGTTCCATATACATATCTATCATAGTCAGAGGCACCACAACAGAGGACTGCTCTAGAGAGATATTCACTATGATTGAGTTTTTTGGGTCCTATATCATGTAGCAACCCACTATGATTAAGATTAAATGAACCCACATCACAAAGTATTGCTCCAAAGAGATATTTATTATGATTGAGTTTTTTGGGACCTATCTCACATAGAAACCCACTATGATTAAGATTAGTTGATCCTTCATCATAGGTTTCATCTCCATCTCAATCTATCACTCAGTCCTATACATCATAGTAGAGGCCACAGGGTACTATTTCATGTAGTAATCCACTATAATTACATATAAATGATCCTTCTTCACATCACATAGCTTTAGTTACACATATAGTAAGGTTACATTTGGTAGAGTCTCCATATATAGCTATAATGTGTGTATATTAGAGAGTATCAGATATAATGTTTGTTCCTACACAACATGAGTAGTATGGGCACTTGATCAATTGGCCATTAGGGTTAAAATAGTGATACAACACACACTCATACCAACATTAGTTTAGAGCTTCACTTCACAAGGTAATGATGGAGCCAAAGGGATAACCTTTCTATTCTTGAGCCACCTACTCAAAGGGATTAGACACATAGTCCAAACATTGATTATGACATGAATGATTACATAGTTTCACTTAGAGGGCAACAATGGAGCCAAAGGACTAACCTTTGTATTCTTGATCCACTCTGAGGCAATTAAGCATAGAATGCTCTCTTATATCCTCTTCTACTAATAACTAACATTCCTATTTCTAAATATCTATCCCTAACTAAACCAAATTATCCAACTCTTGACCTTACCAATAACCCATCTTACCAAGCTTAAACTAGTTCACTTTGTCAAAATAAATTCCCAGTTACAAAACCAATAAATATTTTGCTCACATATGATTTTAAATCAAATTGAGCATCACACTTATCAACATATCATGAATAATTAAATCACATCACAAACAACATTTTTCCAAAACATATACAAACTCAAAATTGATACCAAACCAACCACTTCTAAATCAATCATTTACAAATTAATATACCAACATATTACAAAATCCATAACACAATATGACTAAGTCAGACTCAAAACTTGTATCCATATATATATATATATATATATATATATATATATATATAATGAGTTTTTAAAACATATACATCATATCAAAATATAATCAATCATGAATGGGCATCATGCTCTCACTCTCTCTTCCAATACTAGTCTTATAATCCACTCTATCACTCAATGACTCCACACCTCCTCAAGACCATGCTCCTTATTCAAGTCCACATATCACCTCTAAATCTTTATGTACTCATCCATAATCCTCATACTTATCGATCCATAATATGGTGGAGGTATCCTATGCCTATCTAGCTCATCCTTTAACTCATCTCTCTCTCCCAATGCGCTAACATATGCAACTATAGATATAAAAACTCTATCAACCAAATTATAATAAACACCAAACATAAATGTCACTCACTCTATCAAACCTCCTCCATAACATCATTAGGAGCATGTCATGTGAGCTCTTGAATTTTTGACTCAATGATGGTCTTCTAGAACCCATAATCTCCACTCTCTGTACTAGCTTGTGCTTCATCTTGATAACCTCCCACTCCACCTTCACACAAAGTACATTACTACATTAGATATATACTTTTAAATCAAACTAAAACACAAACTTTTACACAATTCAAATAAAATTTCTACTTACCTCCCATCATCTGGATCAGTGTAGGATCCTCATACTCAGGAGCATCCCCTCCATCAATAGGATATAATGGATCCCACTAATGCCTAGCCCACCATGTGGTATATGCCTTTGAATATACAACATCATGTACATTTGTAATATTTATAGCCACATCATGTGCATCTAAAGGTAATGGTACTAACTCAGCCTCAATAGGCCTTACATGAGCTCCTAGCCTTGCGAGTGCCCATACACTCCTCGCCCATACCTATGCTACTAGGGGCACATCCCATGGTACCCAAAACTATATAATCAAGTTCTCATTCTAAAATTTATCATACACTCCAATGTAGTGGTCATATAATCAATAGCTAACCCTCATATACTATAACTACACTCCATCCTTGGCCCACCTAAGAAATCCTTTATATGACCTCCATATAATGTCATTGACTACTAGTCTATCTAACACCCTTATATAATGATCCATCCTAGGAGATTGGATAGCTAGTGTATTCATCCACCACTCTAAAAATGGTTGTGGAGGTTCCCACTTCTCCCTTTATAATCTTATCGACTGCACAATCGTTATGTGTTCATAAGCCCAACAATGCAACAACATCAATACACTCAATCTACCACTAAATACCTCTTGGTTAAAACTATAAAGATCCTTGTATATGTGGGTAATCATATTCCTACCCCAAGAGAACATAGTGTAATAGACCTCAACACTATGAACAATCCTATGCATCTTATATGTAATTGATACTCCACTCCCATGCATAGTAACAAACAAAGCCAATAACATGACCAACCACTTCCATAGACATAGAGCACTAGACCATACTATAACTGATAGTATCACATCACTATCACTACCTATCTAATATATGTATAAAGGTACACTATAAAAATATAAGGATGCACAAACAATATCATCAGCACCCATGTCATCATATAATGTCACACATCATCCACTAACTAGTAAATGCAAAATGTGATACACATACTCCATAGTCATAATAATCTCCCCTATAGGAAGATATAAAGTACATGTATCTACATTTCACTTCTCACATAAGGTTGTAATAAGATACCTATCCCATTGCACTATTCTTAGGTCACACACATGACCTAACCCTACCCTATCAATGCCAGCTCTCTCATTAGTAGATAATGGTAACATCTTAAATGTCTCCATCACCTAACCTCTATGGAATTCCCTCATTTATACCTCACCCTAAAAAAAATCAAAAAATAGCATATATATCAGTCAACCATGTCATGTAAATAATCAAGCTCTATGACAATAGGTAACAAATCAAAATCTCTAAAAATCAAGCCTAATAGACAACAACGCTATAGAAAGGACACCAACACTAGATAGGACTGCTTGAACCTAGATAATAGTGTTAAACCTTGGATAGGAGCATTGACTCCTAGATAGGGGAATTAACTCCTAGATAGGAGCATTAGAACTAGTGAAAATTTTCTTATGACTCTTACAACAACTCAAAAATGTCAAAAATAGGTTTTTGAATAGATAAAAATCATGTGTTTAATTACTTACCAGGCTAGCATCATCATCAGCCTCAATTTGGGTTGCTAACTACTCAAATAAGGTCATGTAAGATTTTCATCTCCATAGCATATCTCTCACTTTAGAGCTCCAAATCTCAAACTAGTCAATGCACAAATGAATTGAGAATCAATCCAATTTCTTATATTACCTAGCTTTCTCAATCAAAGAAAAATACCATTTTGCCTATAACTTGAACCCCATAAATCCATTTTACAAACCATTTTATTCCATGGAATTATGACAATGATACCTTTAAAATCACATGAGCTTCACTTTCTTACTAAATCATTTTCCTACTATGACACACATCTCCATATTTCCATTACACCTAAACACAAGCCTTGATCATCACCAATCAAAACTTATTCCAATTTCAAAAACTCAATATAATCAATCAAACAACCTCTCAATAAATTCAACACATACCAACCTTACATCATTCCTATGCTACTAGTCATCACTTTTGGCTCAAACTCCTCTATCACATGATCTCATCCCTATCCCCAAAATAGTGGCATCATTATTGCTATTCCTATTCCTTCACTTACCCACCATGCTTATCCACTCTCATAGGTAGATGCACCATGGTTCATACACATCAAATAGTTAGATTATCATATTCAGCTTAGATTGAACAAAATATATAGTGATTTAGATTACATGGGTCACTCAACATTACTCAGGACATTCAAGGGGATATAAATTTAGTTTATAGATACATAGACTATTTAGATATAGTGGTTTATATTATATGGATTCATAATGACTTTGGTATAGATTCAAACTTAGTTACAAGATTTGTGATCATGCACATTACTACACATCTCACACATACAACTTTATACAATAAGACATAGTTATAGGACTAGATAGAAGATTATAGGCATAATGTAGATCACAGTGTTTTAATCTCCAAATTTTCACATGGGGCATGGCACGATAGGCCATATCACATGTGGTTATATATATTACCATATTATACATACGCACCACTCACAATAGATTTGGGGGCATGTAATAGATGTTCATGTTTTTCATCATCCAAGATTATATAGATATAATGGAAAGACATGTCATTCTCTTCTTACACATTTAACAGAGTTTTAGATTACACCCAGATGTACCTAGGTTGTCACCAATTTGGACCTCATAACCATTTGCAGTGGTTGGTCCATTATATTACCTAGACCCAAACTACATGAGTTTGTACAGGATAGAGAAAAGACATTAGTTTTGGGCCTCTGAATATTTATTAGTTCTAATTTAGATATTTAGAGTGGGGGCATCACAAAATTTCCTCTTCATAGCATACAAATTATATACACATAGTGCATATTACATGATTTTATGTGGGAAAGAGGGTATATATTAGTTTTTGACCTTTGAGAATTTCTCATTCCAGTCAAATTTAGTACATGGGGGAAATCATTTCCCTCCTCCATATCACATGTATTCTACTTTTAGATTCAATAGAAGGGGCATCTATTTTTAAGGCTTCTTTATTTCTCCAGGCACTATTTGGATCTCCATCCACTTCCTTAGCTAGGAAGTGATTTGGACCCTTTGTAGCACATTCATTTCCACGTAGGCAGGTATAGGTACACATTTTATTTTCTTTCTTTTACTGTAGTACTTTATTTCATCACATCACTAGAATAAAAGGGGAAAAATATATACACCCCAAATTGGTCAAGCAACCACACATTTCATGTATTTTCATGGTAATTTCATAAGAGACTCTAACTGGAGAATATGAGCCTCATTAACATTAGTTATGTCTTATGTTTTACTCATCTTGGTCTTGTTTCATGCTCTAGATACCATTTTAATTATTCCCAGTCATCCCAAGATTTTAAAATGATCATTCCACCTCAGCTAGGTCAGATTTCCCATGCTAATTCCATCCCCTAAGTTCTGATCCTATATGATAGGAATGTTATGATTGGACTACAATGTTAGACCCTAGAGTGTCCATTTCCAGTGCTCCTATTTAAAGACATTTTTAGATCCAATGATTAGTTTCCCTTGATTAATGAGTCCCAATACCTTCTTAGCTTTGTTCTTAAGTTTTCCTAATGTTGACTAAATGTGAATAAAGCTCCCAAATTCAAAATAAAGAATCTCTTATATAAATGACTTTACAAGGCATTTTACAGCTAACACTCACTACTTTGGCATAGTAATTAATTACAAATTAGTCAATAGTATAGCTTAGCATTATATATCACACCTAGACTTGTATGCTTGATCAAGGAAGGTCCTAGGGAAAAGTTCATTCTTACATTTATTATGAATATTGATTATGCACATTCCCTAAGGGAGAACTATAGTTTATCTAAGACCCTAGAATGAGGGTTAATGTAGGCACCAATTAGAATGGTAAGGGCTCCAAATCATGTGATCATTCTTCCCCTAACCCATTTTCCCCCCTTTTGATTTTTAATGTATTTGTTGTTTCATGTGTATAGATAGACTTAAGGTTTGAATATTTAATCAGATCTATAAGGAGATCCATCTATAGTCAAGGTTTAAAATTTCATAGCTAGGATCATATGAGGATAGTGAATAAAACCCAAAAATATCAGACCTCTATGACTAGTTTAGACAACATTGGTAGGACTTGGAATATATAACTAGAACCCAAAGTGTCCTATTTTTTGCACTCCTATCCTTTCATCGAATGAAAGACAGATCTATATTCTTGACATCTTCCCAGTACTATACCATAGTTTTCAACTCTTGAATCATTTGTTACAACATATTTTTATAGATAAGTATACTTCTTTCCATATATAGTTGATTTGATTAAATTTATGTAAATCTATATTTTACTATATTTTTCTCCTTAATGAAAACCCTATATTATTTAGGAACTAAACACTAGTTTTCTAAAAAAATAAAATAGATTAATATGAGTAATACCAAGGCTAATATAACATCAAACTACATTAAATGAACTATAACATATGCCATGACAAAATATTAGACCCATAAAAACACCTAAAACTCAAGTTTTTACCTATAGAGGCCCCAATTTGACCTATAAGGTCAAATTTGGTCAACAAATTAATGACTCATAGGGGTAGTATGTCTATTATACTAACTAGACTAGTAGCTTTATTATTCCATTGGGCTTAGGGAGTCATATAAAGTTTTAAATACAATAAGAGGAATTTAACCATTGACAACAATCTTTGATCAAGATAAGACCAATTGACTACATCAACCACACAAAACAAAGGACACACACAAAATAAAGAAAACTAACTAACAAGACACACACACACACACACACACACACACACACACACACACACATGTGCTAAAAACACTTAGGTAAATTAAAAAAGGAAACTACTATGCACAAATAGAAATTTAGCATACCTCCCTTTGTAGGATCAAAAGTAAAGTTCCTTGCATCTCCTTATGAGATGAATCATAGTGCCAAGCATATTGCTCTTTGGATTAGATACTTGATGGATCAAACCTATTTCTTGGCACTTCACTTGATCTCCTCTCAGGTAGATCATCCTAAAATAGGTCTCCAATTTAAATTTATTCCTCTTGGCCTTGTACACATACCTCATATTACTTCCCACTCTTCATCTCATGATTAACTTGCATCTTCTTTGTAGGCATGGTTTCAAGAGGAATGGTTTCTTATTCCTTAGAATATTAAATCTAATAGAAGCTTATTTTGACCTCTAAAGGCTGAGGTAAAATTTTTTGTTGATAATATATGACATTTTAAAAAAATTCATCTTGTTTACCATCACTTTTAATTAGTTATAAGGAAGTTATAGATCCTTTGAGAGACTCAAACTCATTACAAATGTTTTCAAATGGATACCACAAGTCCTCATATTCTCTTTGATTAGAGTAATAAAGAGGAAAAACAATAGAATATCCTTCATCCTCTTCTTTATAATCCAAAATGACTTCATCTAATATTTCTTCTTTGACACAAGGAATGCATTCTTCATTATCAACACAACAAGAAGAGTCAACATAAGGACTCACCTCTTCTTTAGCACCTAGGACATATTAAGGGATCTCAAGTTGTATCTCAACTATCATAAACTAAATTTTATTCTCAAGGGATTTAATATCTTCAATCTCCTCATTCTTAGTGATTCCAAGGCTAGGCATCTTGAAATCAGGTGACTTAGCCCAATGAGGCTGCCAAGGAACTACACATTCTTCAAGAAAGAGTTATAAATTTTCCTAAACCAAGTGATCATATTTAGATTTCCACATCACATTTCCATCAATAAAAATGGTTATGGGGTGAGGACAAGATTAACTATTTGGTGGATGTGGAATATAGGACTCAAAATCAGATTGAGAATGCATTGTAGGGGATTCTTTTGAAAGCTCTTGAGGAAGGGGAAGTAGAACTTGGGATAAAATAGCTTGGTTGTCTTCCTTTCATTTTAAAATCACTTAATTCACATATTATTTATCTTGAAAAATATCTTGAAGGAGGTTATATGGGGTGTGTTTAGGCATAGGATATTCTTTTAGTTCTAAACCTTCCATCACACCTTGACTCAACAATTTGATTCTCAACTCTAACTCTTCAATCTACTTAAATAGGTTATCTTGAAAAAGTATCTCTTGAATTTGGTAGGAATATTCATGAGGATAATGAGTAAAATATGGTTAATATGGAACACAAGAGATATCTTGAGGAAGGGTGGGAGGGACTTGCATATGATCAAGATCTTTCTCATATTCACACTCCTTATCAAGGATTTTATCTTCTTTCTTTCCCCATGATTACACTATATTATTATAGCTTAGGATATTAGTATTAGGAATCTATTCTTAATATGGTGATTCAATTTTAAGAGAGGATGAATTTTTCAAGAAACTTGGGATCTCCTTAGGCTTGGATTCTCCACCTTGTCTCAAACTTGGAATCTCATATCTAGAGGTCTCTCCTTGAGGTGGGGATGTAATGGGAGAGGGAAATGAGGGCTTAAATTCCACTTATTTTATTGATAATATAGACTAATACATCTCCTTTTTATTTAACTCAATCTACCTATCAAGATTTGCTTTAAAAATAAGGTTTGTCTTCCTAACTCTCTCTTCTAGCTGATTGGGAAAAAGATGGATTTGATAAGCTTAATTATGCTCATGAATAGGGGTAAATTAAGACTAATATCAATCTTGGGAAGTGGATATGAAGGCTAATGGGTTTGGTGAGGTTTCTTCTCAATAATTTTTACCCTATCCTTTAAGGATGAAATAAGACCACTCACATCTAGCATCTCACTTGTGAGCCTTTACCAATTAGCTCTCTCAATAGGTACCCACTCTCATTTAACCAAATATAAATCATCTCTCACCTTATGAATGAAATTATTAGGAATATCTTGACCATTTCCCCTTAGTGTGTCAAGATCCAACATGTACTTTTCATATACTAAGAGTGTTTTCTTAAAAGTTGTAATGGACTAATTAGAGGAGTTACTAGGTTGACTAGGATGAGAAAAACATTGAGGAGGCTCATTATAAGACTAAAAAAACTCATTAAAAGGTGGAAAATGGTCATATTGGAGCTAATAATTATTATATTAGACTTGGTAAGGATTGTGACAAGGCTAATAGGGAATGATATAAGCTTGATAAACCTCATCAACTTATGTAAAACAATACTCAACACCAAAGTCAGCCATAGAAATTCATTAGGAAGAAATAACATAAGGAATTATTATAAAAAATCTCCAAAATAAATACCTAGGCTACTTGACCATTTGATCTAATGTTAGAGTCACCATTGATGTTTAGAGAGATGCTTCCAAAGTCTAATGTGTTGAAAGACAACACCAAAAATCTCTCAACTTCTTAGACTAAGATTCCCAGTAGGTATGACAAAAACTATTGTCACTTATATTTTCACCCTTTGAGAAGATGTCTCATCCCTCCTCATAAAAATGGCACAATTGAAACACCTCTAGGTTTTGGGTGAGCTTAAGAATAAGGTGATTCTCTAGATAGGACTAACTCCCTTGATATACCACTTGTAGACCAATACTAAACCTATCCTTGTGAAAGAAAAAGAGAGATAAAATTGAAAGTAAACTATCCTAAAATAGGAGATACACCAAATTATTTTATGAATACCAACAAGTTTCATGTTACACATGAGAGCAAGGGACTAACAAAACATACACTTCTCCAATCTCTATCTTCTCACACTAATATTTCATTATGAGGTTATGGATGAATGTTTAGGCTATGAGGAATAGATAAGAGGTATATAATGACACTATTTAATAATCTAAATCACTCAACCTTGACACTTCCTATAAAACTTCACATGACCTACAAGAAGAAGCCTTCCAACTATAAATAGGTGAGAGAATGAGACAACATGCTAAGGAAATAAGAGTTATCATTAAGAAAGATAAATCACCTAGGTAAAACTCACTATTAAAAATCATTGAAGAGGTAAAAATTAGTATTATTTATTGATCAATGGTATGAAAATGATCAGGGCTTTGCCATACTTAGGTAGAGCATGATTTACAAAGGTTAAAATAGTTAGTTCTTAAAGAACTTCAGAGAGAGAGAGGAGAAGAGAGAAGACCAAAGATCACAAGGAAACTTAAAAAGATAATAAAATGAGTTGATTTTGCATGAAAATGGAATGTGAAACTGATCATGCAAATTTAGGAAGCATAAGTGTCAATCCAAGGCATTAAACTCTTGAAATGTGGCATAGGATTCCCTTTACTAGCTCAAAAAACTACCTTAATGATTTAAATATATTTAAACATCACACAACATATTAGGGATAGTTTTTATGATTGGAATTAAATGGAATGATTTTATACATCCCTCTCCATGCATTGGTTTTAGTCCTGGTCATCTAAAATCATTTAGAAATGAGTTATCACTACTTACACTCAAAGAAAACTCCTCTTTCACACACCTTCCACACTTGGATTAAATTTTGGATTTATTTTCCCATTAAAATACATAAAATGGGATTAAATACATGTTTCAATACCATACATGTCATTAGAGTCATCAATCACACCTTAAAAGCAACCCACTTGAAGCTTTTCACCCTTTTCACTATCGTGTTCACTATGTCAGTTTTGATTGGCTAAGATGAAACTATTTGATAAGGTACCTAATATATTTTATAAGGAATTAAATTTAAATTTGTATTTATCTTAAGTCTTAATCTTCCCTTCTAACTGATTGGCATCTCTTAAAACCTCTTATAACCTACACAATGCATAAAACTATAAAAAAATACCTTATTTTGTACTCCATCCATATAGTTTCATATCAATAAAAATTATGAGGAGTATATTTATATAGTATCCTAAAACATTAAATCATCATCCTAGGCAAAACTATTACATTTGGGTGTACTAACTACTCCATTTTCTCAAACTGGTCACTAGCAAGGGTTTTGGTGAGTCTAGGCCTATTTTATCCTCTTAAGATTCATTCATAAATATGAGATGTTTAAGTTGAAAAAAAATTAAATTAGATAAAATATAAATACCCTTTATAACCCATCTAAACTTCCTTGACCTCCATGAAAATCCTCATGAAATATGTGAGCAATTAAAATCACCTTATCGAAATCACCTTATCGAGATTTATTTTCACATTTCTTGCATGCTTGGACTTCCTAGTTTATAAATTTGAAGGTCTAAGATAAAAGTGGTTTCCTCAAGGGTTTATTTTCATAAAATATATTATAAATGTCTATTATGACCCTATAAACATTCCAAAATGTATTATAAATATCACCTCATGTGAAAATTAAAAGTGACTCTCCGTTTGGCTTTTAGGCCTAGCCATTCCTAGTAGGCCTACCTATAAATTTGAAGGTCTAGACATCTAAAATAGGATTCATCCTTATTTGGTATTTTATTAATTTTTTTTATATAATATAACTTATTAAACCTCCTTTAATGGTATTTTATCTTTTTTTTTCTACCCTTATATCTCCTTTCTTAAAGACTGTAGAATTTATACCTAAAGGGAGTGCCCTTTGTCTGAGACAAAATTGAGTACACTTAACCTATTTATCCAAACCAAATTAATGATTGATGGGATTATAAAATTTATATATTTGTTTTTTTTTAAAATTATCTCTTGACCAGGTCATTTGACCTTCCAAAATCTTAAAGACCCAAGACAGACTTTTAGAAAATAGACTGTGCATGCAAGATTCTCATATAAACTGTGTGTTATCTTATTTGAAGATATAATACCCCTTTTTGATTGATATAATAGTTGGAAGGTTTCATATATTTTATAGGAAGTGTCCATTATATACCTCTTGTTTATAATCAGAAATATTAGTGTGATGAACATTTTTAATAACCAATAGTTTATCACCTGAAATTATTCCTTACTTCCTCATAGGCCTTCATCTCCTCAAATGGCAAGAATTTAGTGCAAACATTGACTGTGTACAATGTCCAACCATATGAACTATGTGATGGACTTGAAAAAGGTTTTTTTATGATATGAGATTATATTATGATGGTTATAATTATATGTGTCTTATATTCGTAAATAAATTCTAAAATTCATACTCATAACCTCAATCTCCATCTTGCCCAACTGGGTTTACATGACTGACTAATTGTGTCTCTTGCAGAATAGAGGTCCACCTATAGGTAGTCCTACAAGTTTTAAGCTTGAGGAAAATTATATGCCTCCATATAGTACCTTATGGTCATTTTAAAATATTTTTACATTTTTTTTCAACTTGTTTATACACTATCAACACTTATAGTCTTCAAACTTGCTCACTATTGTCACAATCAAACATAGTTAATTGTGTTGTGACCAATATAATCTTATAGGTGAATATATTTATTTGATAGGATACAAACCACCCTTGTATCATATGATCCAATTGGAAACATCATCCATATACTAATTTATGTGTTCCATGTTTAAGTTTTTGTTAAGGATAGTGTGAGAACTTGACCTTTGGTTGTAGGTGAATAGTCTTTAGATAATGGCAACTGTAGGTGTTTATGAGGAAAAACATAGTATATCATCTCTTTTTAAGATCCTTATTCTCATTTTTATTTCCTTTATCTTTAAAATATATTATAACCATGAATACATACCCCGTTTTCAATTTAATATTCTAGAGTCACCTTGGAACTTCAAAAATTAGTAGATGGCACTGTCATAATTTAGTAGCTAAAGGGGTAATTTTGAGCCTTCCTATTAAGAAAATCATAAGACCAAATCACCTTATTTATTCTTCACGTTGAAAATTTATGGTTATTATATATAATTATTAATTTAGGATGATCATAACTCAATTTGACATTTTTTTAAGGTATCTCCAAAAAGCCTGGGTGCTTTATTTTGCATGTTTAGGGTTTTAATCCTTGAATACAATCATTGAATCTTTGAACATGGTTTCCAACCTCTCTTTGTCAATCCATCCTTTAAAATAGGTATTTTCATGTCAAAATCACTCTAAGAATTTAAGGAGGGTGTCACCACTTATCTAACCTCTTTGTACAAATACTTTTATGTCTCTGCTAATGCCACCTGTAGGTGGTCATTGTAACATACAAGAAAAGAATGAAAAACTAGATAATATGTAAGCTGTGTGAGTCTCAATTAAGTTTATTCCTTTTCAAAATATTTAAAATATACTTTCCTCACTATATAGATATATATCTCATCTCAGACACTCATCTCAACATGAGGTTTTTCATGAGGACACTTGTAGGTAAACATTCTAAGTTATAGCAGGCAGACTATGAGCTTAAGAAATGAAGATGAGTCTCACTTTAAATAACCATGTACCTCATTAAAATTTTTAAATTAACTCCCTTTAACTTGTGAGTATTTATAACAAATAAAAAAACCCATTTCGATGTGAAAACATCTTGCAAACACCTATTACAGAGCAAATAAGGATAAAAAGTGAGTATTTGTATGGCATATGAGCTTGAAAATTATGAATATTTATTTAGAGACTAAATTTTGAAGTTAAAATAAATTAGGATAGAATTTAAAACATATAAATGAACCTATCACAACCCCCTAGAGCCATTATCAAAGCATAAAGGTCTTAAAAATGGTGAAATATGTTTGTCATCCTCATTGAGAGAAATATGCAAATATGAGATGATCACCTCATAAAAACACCATAAAACATGAAAAAAATAATGGAGTTAATTTTATAAGAAAGGAAAAATGCTCTGGAGTTAACATTACCAATTGGATTATATAAACCTGTCCAAAATAGATCAAAACCTATAGGGTGCAAGAAATAGGGAGCATAAAAACATATTCAAATTGTTACAGATGGTTCATAAAGTATGGTTAACTAATATTATAATTATTTTTATGTAAATATATCTCTTTGAGTTAAATATCTTCTCCCAAAATTTTTTTTACCTAAAACTCTTCAACTGTTCATACCAAGCATAAACCTACTAACTACTTTTATGTGTGTAGAAGGGTAAAGAAGGAACAAAATGGTTCTAAATCAAAAAATGTCAATTTAATAGCATATAAAGAATGTAAATTAACCTAATAAATACTAATATACATTCCATGGCCTTCTCCCACATGTCACCTTCCCTCATGGGCCATACAAGTGCTAAACTCTTTTTCAGTTGGTTTCTTGATCTTCAGTTAGGTAACCTATAATATTTATATGGGTCTAACATTCCTAACATGGAATATGACTTATTGGAAATTTTAAAGGAACTTAGGACACTTTGACACCTTAGAAACTATGTCACTTTCATTTATGCTCCCTAAAATGACTTTAAAAGACAAGGATTAATATGACTAATACCAAGGCTAATATAGCATCAAATTACATCAAATGTACTATAATATACCCCATGAAAAAATATTAGACCCTTTAAAAAACCTAAAACTCAAGTTCTTACCTATAGGGGCCCCAATTTGACCTATAGGGCTAAATTTGGTCAATAAGAGGACTTAGAGCTACTGAGGGAGGAATCAAGATGATTAGAGTGGGCATCGATATAGTTTCTTTCACTGATGATATACTCCCTCTAGTTTTAGCCACACTTGATAATAAAGATGCCCCCAATGGTACCTAAACTAAAGGCACACCTAAATATGACACCTAGAGGTGCTAGGTTGTGAAATAGATGGAGTAGAGGGGAATGAAGAGGCAAGGATGCTCAGAGAATTGAGGCTAAAGGTACTTGGTAAAATAATGAAGGGGGTATAATGAGGAAAAGAGGAGGCACCACTTTGGGGGCTTATGGGAGTGGAGTGGGACCTGTGGATGTCAAGGCTAAGAGCTAAAAAGTGGCAAGAGTGAGGGGTGGAAGGATGATGGAAGAAAATGGAGGTGTAATAGATGGATCCTATATTTTTGCCTATTAGGAGACTCATTCTAGGCTCATCCTTAGATTGTTAGTCACATCAAACCCTAAGGTCTATATAACCTAGGGTTGAGGTGTCATTAGTTGAGTTGTCTACACCTAGGCTACCTACCACTAAGTAGTGAAGGTTTATCTCTATTATAGCTAGACTATTAGAGATGATAAAGGAGGAAAAGGTGGATCTAAGATGTGAGGAGTGACTAGAGAAGGTAGAGGTGGAGCTAGGACATAAAGAGTAGGAGCCATTGGTGGAGTTAGAGTTAGAAATGATACATGAGGAGAAGAAGGTGGCATGATGCCCTAAAAAATCATCCTAGAGATAATAGGAGTCAGTGTTAGATCCTCTATAGATCAAAAAAAATCTATAAGGGGATCAAATGGACTCACCTAAAACTTCTTCCATTTTCTATTCTTTTTTATTATGATCCAATATAATGACTTCTAGTCATCAACGACATCTAAATATAGATCATTATAATTATTTGTTTAATGATCATAGTTGATATTTACATGGGATGAATACTAAACTAAGTGAGCTTTGATCATCCCATTGTGATTCCAATTCCAAATCTTATCTCTCTCTAAGGTGAAGGAGTCCATCTTAGCCACCATCTTTTGAATGGGAGGGAAGGCCTTATACACATGGTGCCTGATAGTGATCAAGAGAGGTGGACATGCCTTCTACTATAATTATATAAAAAATCTAAAGATTCCATTCACCAATTGGTAAGTGACATCTTGCTCTACCATATCATTTGGGATGAAATATATAAAGTGAAGGGGATTCTTGAGGAAACCTCCAATCTAAATCATGGTCTCCTCTTTGTAGAGCTAGTAGTGCCTGATAGCAGTGATAGAGTCTTGAGTTTCTTGTGATATCTAGGGAATTGGGGCCTCATTGATCACTTAGTAGACCACAAAATATAAGTACTCATAGATGTCCTAGATGTGGTCCTAGAATTAGTGGCAATATAATTTGTATAAGACCACATAGAATGATCAACCCCCATGAACCCATACAAGAAAAACTAAAGGTTTGAAGGAGAGTTTCCAATAGACTATATCCATAAGGTATCTCATCATATATAAATTTCATCCATCTCAGACATTTGTAATGGTATTTAATAACATGAATTTGATTACTCCTCCCATATCTAGAACTTTAGAGTGTTTAAGGATTATAAGGAGGAGGGGCACCCATAATTCATTAACATGCAAGTAGTTTTAAGCCCCAAATAATCATTTTATCAAAATAATTCCTACCTAGACTTCCTCTTGGAATTGACAAACTATGTAAGCATCTATGTCCTCCTTCATAACCATTTAGCATTTTATTTATCAGCTCAATCATGTAGGACATCTTATATTTGATAGGTCTCCATCAAGACCTTCACCCCTACCACATCATAAGAGAAGGTGTAATCTAGGAAGGATTAATATGAATTTTAGGTATTCTTGGATATATTGGAAATTTAGTGCTAAGAGTTATGTGAGCACACCTAGTTATGGACCCCATCCTACACTCAAATGGTGGTGAGAATAAGGTTCTTAAATAAGAAACACAAGGAAATTCCTCTAGCTTGGCCATAGATCTATGAATTCCATATTTATTTTAATATTGAAGACAATCCTCAAACTCTACTTGTTGGTCTTCATTGGATATTCATTCTCTGGGCACTTGCTGGACTACTTTGAATAAGTCATTATAGTGCTTAAAATTGATCAAGCTAGCTAGGAATGTGGTATCCTGGTACTTAGGTTTGGCCTTTGGGTTTGAAGAGGATGTAGAAATGTATCAGGATGTAGGGTAAATAGGCAAGATTTGAGCATAGGATGAATGAAACATAAGGGAACTCATTGATAATTAGAAAGCTAAGATTTGGAGTGCTCTCAAAAGTATGTAGTGGTAACCATTAGTGGGATTTATTTAGGATTTTATAAATGCATGCACACATCCCCATGTATTAATGGTATTTGGTAGCTCACTTTTTGTGATTTAAAATTTGATTTATTGGATATATTTCCTCTCTTTACATTTAAATCAAGAGTTAAATTTAAAGCCCATGATCATCCTCCACTAGTCAAACTTAAAAATGGCAATGAGATGTTTTAAAACTATCCAATCGAGCCTATATTTCTATTTTGTTAATGCTTATTATGTGGTAGGAACATGGTCACATCCCTTATAGGATTCCTAGTTAACTCTCACTTTATGCTACATTTAATCTACTCATTGGTCCTACTAATGGTCATCACCTATGCACAACTTCATACTCCATGGCATTCCCTTAAATAGGGTGAGGTATTACTTAAAGACATGTATCACTTTATGATTGGTTCCCTAGTATCATCCATACCTCATTTTGACCCTTTTATGGCCTTATGTAGCCACCAATTCATCTATCTTACTTGATTATGTTGTGCCTTCGAATTAGGTTGAGCTCTCCTAGGCTCTAACATCTCTGATAGGTCTAATAATTGGCCACTCTGACAACTCAATGATGTGGAACTTTTTGATTAGGTTAGGCTCTCCTAGGCTCTGACATCTTTGATAGGTCTAGGGACTAGTTACTCTAATAACTCAAAAACATGTCACCTTATGATTAGGTTGAGCTCTCTAAAGATATAACATCTCTAATAAGTTGAGATATAGGATGCTCTAATACTAGGAAATGTGGCACCTTTTGATTAGGTCAAGCTCTCTCAAGCTCTAAAATATCTAATAGGTTTGAATACTAAACACTCTAACACTAGGTAATGTGATGCCTTCTAATTGGGTTTGGCTCTCTCAGGCTTTGACATCTCTAATACATCTAGAGACTATCCACTCTAATAATATGCAACATTATATCTTATGATTAGGTTAGGATTTCTTAGGTTATAACATCACTAATAGGTCTTGGGATTGGCCACTCTAACACTAGGTGACATGGTGCTTTCTAATTGGGTTAAGCTCTAGCATATCTGATAGGTCTAGGGACTGGCTACTCTAATAACTTGATGATGTGGTACCTTTTGATTAGGTTAATCTCTCCTACATTACCCACAAAAATACTAATTAAGAAGTGAAAATATACGTAACACATATAATACTTACTCATATTTAGTAAAATTTTGATTAGCCATGATTCTATTGATTTGAGAAAGGAATGAGACTTTACAAACTTTCATCAAAAGTGGATCTGTAATGTTTTCATCCTAATCCATAAAATAACAATTCTACCTTAGTCATAAAATAAATAAGGCTTTTTGTTATTGAGAGAAATAGGAGTGTCATAATATTCCAAGGATTTAAGTTTAGGTGAAATTAACAAGAATAAAGAAAGGATGCTAGATATTTATATTTTCATATTTTTTAGATGGGTCCCTTATTTAAAATAAAATGGGGCTTGTTGGCCACAACAAATGGTGACTTCTACCTAGAAAGTGATAATAAGCACTTAGAACCAAACTATTTTAATGTCTTCTTCTTTGAAAAAAACATAGATAGTAAGAGGGATATTTATTCACAATAGAAAAGATGAGGCATCAAAGTCTCATAATAGAAAGTATCATACTAATTTTTCATCCTATAAATGACCACTGGTGTGTGTAAGAAGTTATTTTCTTTTTCCATTCATTCCTAGATTTTATTCAACCAATAGAGGTTGGTGTGGTTATTAGGCTTCATTTGGGGTATTGATGGCTTGATGACTTGGAGTGGAAATTTTTGGGGCATTACTCTATTTCTAGAGGAGTGTCTATATCCCTAATAGAGATACCTCTAGTCTTATTCATGGCCTTACTCCACTTCCAACCAAGCTAAAAAGCCTATAGTGGATATTTCTTGTATATCCCTTTCAAGGTAGACTCAAAATTTATATTTTCATGATTTTCTTATCATTTTCCAATATTCCCTATGAAAATATAATCATTTATTATTGTGATCCATTGAGTGTTCAAGACCAAGTCAAGGGTGAATAGATGATGAGGAAGCTTTGAGTGCTTAAGCAGTCTTTGATTTACTTAGATAATTAGATATTTTCTTGAGATGTTATATTAAATGTATCTTGGTGGATTTATTAGGATGTGGGTTGTTTTAAAATCCACATATTTCTTTTAGATTCATTAGCTCTAAAATATAATATGTTAAAGTTTCAATTACCATCCCAAAATTTATTAGATCAAAGGTTTCAACTTGGGTCTTCTTACTTTTCAACAATCCTTTTGGGATTTGGCCTTCACCTAAAGTAGTTACTAATAAGGCCATGTGTCAGAGGAGAATTACAAAACAAAGAGGGAGATGGATGGAAAAAACACAAAATATAATAAAACACATAGAGAAATCAAACATATAATGAAAATAAACCTATTTAATATATATTACTACCTCTATTGAGATTACTCACAAACTATGCTTGAGGGGATAATTGATAAATAGTGATTTAAAAACTACCCATTTACTGGAAGTAGTCTCTCATTTCCCTCAAGATATTTGAGGCATAAGGTTTTCTAACCTAATATTTTAGTTATTTGGTATGGGCCAACTAAAGGGGATCAAATTTTGAATGTTGGTCTTTCTTGTCATGAGACTTGTCCCACATTAGGACCAGGTTAGAGATTCTAAAGGTCTTGACCTTTGCTCTCTTATCAAAACACCTTTTGAGTGTATCTTGGTGTTTTATAAATCTTAATAAATCTTTATCATGGGATTCCTCTAACTGAATAAGGTTGAGGATTTTTGAATTCACCTTATCATATGGTTCCATGAATTGTTGCATAGAATTATAAGTCAGTATCCTGAGCATGACTGACATGATTAACTCTAGTCCATAAACTAGAAGTAAAGGAAAACTTTTGAGGACATGTTTATACCTAGTGTGGTTTACCCATACAGAAAAATTTAGTAATATGTGTTATTCTTGAGGATTTTTTATAGCTAATTTCTTAATAGCATTGATAAAATTATTATTAGTGGACTCTGCCAATCCATTCCCTTGCAGGTATTTATTGGATGAGAACTTTAGCATGATCTATTATCATAGACCCATTATGTGAATTTTTTGGATTGAAAGGTAGGATCATTATCACATACCAAATATATGGGGACCCCAAAATGGGTGGTTATGATGTTTTCAAGGAACATGATGACATGTGTTTCTCTCTTAGTAAAGGTCTAATACTGATGGTAGAAGTAGACATGTGCATGAATATCTTTGTACAATGTGGGATAGTAGTAGCATTGGCATGAATATCTTTGAATATATTTGAACTTTATGGGCCATAGCATTTACTATTAGGTGGCCAGCTCAAAAAATTTCATGTAAACTTGACATTATTTCTTTGGCCTCTTCTTTTGATATGGATTTGAGGTAGATTCCTTCTAAATAGAAATACCTTCTTCAACATACATTGTACATCCTTTAACTAGAGGACACTCTTCTATGTGTGGTTGAGTCCTGGAGGTGCATTTCTATAGAGTAAAAAGTTTATGACTAGGGAATACCATTTTTACTATAATACCCTATTTTGGTCTACTTGGTGTACTATAATATTTGGGTGTATCTCCATTATTAGATAAATAAGTCCTTGTCCTCTATCTAGTTTGGTTATTTTAATTTTCAAGGCATACTCTTTTAACATTGTCATCCATCAGTCTCTTCTCTCACCTAGCTCATTTTGACCTAACATCTACTTTATATCTAGGTCTAGGATAATAGCATTTACTTTTTTTAAGGATGTAATGTTTGAATTTCTTCACTGCCTTGACCAAGGTGTAGGTTTTATTTTATAGTATAGAATATCTGAGATCAAAATACTAAAGGTTAGTGCTCATAAAATCAAAGGGGTTTCTCTTCTCCCTCTAATATTTGGGTGAGGCAATCATTAATGGTGTGTTTTAAAGAAAAGGGATAGATATAGAAGTCTTGTGTATAATTTGGGTTGATTGTGACTGGAGCTTGCATAATAGCATCTTTAATATCCTAGAAATCATTGTTTGATTATGCATGCCATTATAATTTTACATCCTATTTTAATATTGAATTCAAGGGTTTTTACTATTTTAGTAAATCCATAAATAATTCATGCACAAATTTGATTTTCCCAAAGAAATATTGTAGTTCCTTCTTAATGTTAGGTAAATGCAATTTATAAATTACATGTACCCTTTTGGGGTCAATATAAATACCATATTTTGTGACAATGTTACTAAAAATATTACCTTTGGTGACATTAAACATGTTCTTTTGGTTAAGGGAAATGCCACACGTTTTGAATCTTTCAAATACTCTTTCCAAGTGGTGCACACATGATCTAACCAATATTTTTAAAACACAATTAAGTCATCCATATAGATTATTATACATTTACCTATTAGTCCTTCAAAAGTGAAGTCCATTTCCCTTTGGAAAGTGGTACCAACATTGATCAACCTAATGGGCATTTATTTATAAAAAATTATGCCCCACTTAGTGGTGAAAGTAGTCTTAGTTCTATCTTTGGGGTTGACCATGACCTAGTTATATTTATAGAATCCATCTAAAAAATACATCATTTAAGACCAATTCACCATTTGCATCACCTCATCAAGGGAGGGTAATGGGTAATTATCTTTATCTAAGGCCTGATTCAAGTTTTGGAAGTCCACACATAGGTGAATTTATCCCTTTTTATTTTTAAAAATCACCAAGTTGGCCACCTAGGTAGAGTGGTGAATCATCAAAATTATACCTACATAAAGTAGCTTATAGAATTCCTTATGTATCAAAGGATTTAGGATTAAGTTTACCAACATCTATTTTTGCTAGGTTTTTGGTGGGGTTTTAGGGGGATGGCATGAGTGATTAATCTCAATTTAAAGACCTTAATGTCCCCATAGGCCCAGAAAATCAAATTCTTATATCTTATCAGTAACCTTTGTAACTTCTCTAATTCATGGTTCATCCAATTATGACCCATATTAACAATCTGAGGATTTTTTTCATGAACGAGGTTGATGAGTCGGCACTTTTAATCCTTTAACTTGGGTATTTTCACTTGAAAAGTGGGGTTTATTGCATTGAATTATATTTCCAATGAGATCATCCCCTTAGGGATCCAGCTCCCATGAATATTCAAGATCCCATCTTTATCTAGCTCATTCTTAGGATTATCTCTATCTTTCTCATCTATAACTTAGGCCTTGAATATTCCATTATTACTAAGGAATTTGATGATCTATTGGTCATATTTGAAGACCTTAAATTTTTTCACATTTTTTGTGATGGAGGATATGGGATGAGTTCCACAAATAACTCTTGTAACTTAGTGTCATCTGAGAAAGTTAAGTTTGCTACCACATATGCTAGTGAGTTGACCACTTTGTTTTCCTCCTAGGGGATAGGGATGATATCAAATGAATTAAACATCTAAATTAGGTCCTAATCCCTATACTTATACCTCATAAATTATGATATCTTGTATTGAAATTTAGTCTTAATCTATTTGACCACCAACTCATAATTGTTAAATACTCTTAGTTTGTTTTCCTTGTATTTTAATGAAAATTATAATCCTAATATTAGATATTCATACTCTACCAAGTTATTTATGTAGGTAAACTATAACCTATATGATGCTAAATTTTTTTTACTTAGGGGATATATAAGTAGGACACCAACCCCACTACCTTATTTAAAATGATCTCCATATATATAAAGAGACCATAGGCCAAATAGACCTAAAATGTGACTAGTTTGATCTTTGGGTGGCTTTGTTCTTAGTGTGTATATGATTAGGTCTAAGGAAACTAGGTTTACCTTCTAATTAATGGTGTTATACTTAGATATAATATGTTTGATGAAAGTTTCTCTATCTAACCTTATTATGTTTGATACTCATCTCCATGGCAATCACATAGGGGAAAAATATGTGGTCATATACCCATTTAGGGATTTGGACCAATCTATACTAAGGAACATGCCATAGGCTTTGGGGATCTCCACCACTTGGATGTCTATGAAGTGTTGAATCTTAGGATTGGACTCCAATTAGATGTGGAAATTTATATGTGTACCTATCACTTTTACTTCTTACTTGTCTAGCTAGACCACTAATGTTTTTGACTTTATGGGGACCAACCCAAGATACTTACATATGATTTTTGGCATCACATTGGCTAAGGCTCTTGAATCTATGAAGTATTTATATAGGTTCCTTCAAAATAATTGGATGGTTAAGAGGAAAGGGGAGACCTCCATATTATTTTTCTAAATGAACACATTAGTGTGTGTTTCTCTTAGTTTTATTTGGGCCTATGGAGTTAGATTTTGAGTCAAGGATTTCAACAAGAGATCTCATTTCTCAATTATTTTAGCAAGCTCATGAAGGGTAATGTTGGACTTGATATTTATCATATCTTACACTATGTTATGACCTTATTTAATTTGGATTTGTTGGGTTTTATAGGCACCTCAATTTCTTTAGTTCTTGAAGGTGGGGGATCATTCCTATAATTTTGGTCTGGTGGGGTTACACCATTATTAGGGGGAGTCGAGGTAGTAATGGGTTATTATTGTTGTATATTCTTGATGGAATAATTATTCCTTTGGAATCACTAAAATGTTTTTACCTCACCAATACCCTCCTTTGGCTAATTTTCTTCTTGGCTAGGGAAATCCATTGTATGTAACACCATATTAGTACTAGGGACCTTACTCGAGTTAAAGGATTCAAGATGATTGAAGAACACCTCATATTCTTTCATTTCCTTCTAGAAGATCTTATCAAGTATTATTTTTATTGTTGATAAGTGTTTTCCATTAATGTCAATTTTGATATCATTTGATGTTAATATGCATGGTGTTTAGGGTATGAGATTGTATTATTTATATGAGGAATCAACATAGAACATAGTGAGATACGAAGATGATTATCTGACCTTTGAAGATCTACTAGGCATCTCCAAAGACATTCCATCAAATCTCTAAAGATCCACCTAGGTAGCTTTAAAGATTTGCATAAGCATCTTTGAAGATGTTTGATTGAGATACAAAGATGTTTTGTTGAAAACCTAAATAAGAGGATGTATGAGGTTACTTTAGTAGGTATATGAGGTGATGGAGTACTTATAATAATGTCAAATTAAGCTTATAAGGGTAAGGCCTTAAGCCAAATCTATAACTAGACTAATTCTAGAACCTTCCTAATCTAAGAGGTGTCATGAGGTATTATCAAGGTAAATGAAGGACATTTGAAATTTTTTGAGCATGTGATATGTTGTGTTATCATGTAAGTGAAGTGTAAAAAGGTTTTAAGGTTAGTTTCAAGGCCTAATATAACCTACAGGTCAAAGCCTAGAGAGCAAAGAAAGAGAGCATGGCCTAATGAGGTATTAGGATCAATTTTTAAAGAATGGATAAATAAGTGAGAATTGACAAAGTTAATTCAAGTTATTTTAATCATATTAATGAATTTTTAGGTCATGGATTGTAGTAAAAGGCTTGAAAATGGTTTTAAGGTCTCTCGAGTGCAAAAAATGAAGAGTTGTCTACCTGATAAGTTTTTTATATTACTCATTGGCATACACATAATATGCATGAGTACATAAGATATTAATGTTATATGGGGAAGGTTCATAGCTCAAGGTTCCAAGGATTGGTTTCTAGAATGAAGGGCTAAGCTTTATGAATGATTGTTAAGACTGAAAGATGGTTTAAACCCTCAAAGAAACCTAAAACAGATCCAATGTGAAAGATATTGTTATAAAGTGCCTATAATGGTTTTGTATGGATATAAAAGTGATTATATGTTTTATAAAAATCTCTCAATAACCTCTAAGTTTGATTGGTTTCTTAGGTGAGTGAGGAAACCCTATAGGAAAGTTCTTTTTTCTCAAAGATTTATTGTAGCAGTTAGAGTTATTCAAGTCAAAGTTGCTAAATGGATGAAGATTTAATATTGAGATTTGTATATTATTTACATGGTGTTTTATTATTATTTTTTATCCCTTAGGTGTGCTAAAATGGTCATACAATTTGACCAGTCACTAACAGATCTAGTGGTGCAGATAATGAGAAAACTAGGTAAAAGTGAGAAGTTGATTAGGGATGTGTTATCATGGATTAGGTTTGAATCCAAGTTTATGGAGAGTTTTTTAAATACATATAATAAATTTCCATATTGGATATCAAATTTTTAGACGATTATATATATAATAAAGTTTCTCTCAAATTGATTTGTCTAACTCAGTGAGGTATGTGTATAGTGAAGTCATGATATTGGTCTATAAGACCAATATTGTTATTAAAGCTTATGATATGTTTTTTGTAATTTTTTATGAGGTTTTTTAAATATAATATTCATTAATTATAATTTATTAATTATTACATTTAATTTATCATAAATTCATGTTTAAATGATTGTGTTTTGAAGCTAGTTGACTGTTTGAGTGGGCTAATTACAAAGAAGATTTTAAGCCTGTATACCATGATTTTAAGCTTATATTGAAGTTTTTTATGACAATAAGGTCATTATTTTTATTATTATTTAATATTTATTACATTTAATGTATCATAAGTTCATGTTTAAATGACTGTGTTTTGAAGCTAGTTGATTGTTTGAGTGGGCTAATTACAAAGAAGATTTTAAACCTGTATACCATGATTTTAAGCTTATAATGAAGTTTTTTATGACACTAAGGTCATGATTTTTATGATTATTTAATATTTTTATTTATCAAAAGTGTGTTTATACTTTAGTTTTTCCAAGATAGATTTTTTGTGTATGCACAGGCCTATTGTGAACAGTATTTTGAGAAAAGGTTAAAGTGGTGGTTGGACCTAAAAGGTGTTTTAGACCTAAATTAAAGTTTTATAATGTATATTTGAGTTTCATATGAATTTTTTATACCATTTTTATATTTTTAAATTATTCAAATGAGATCAAAATGTAATGTGTACTAATGAAGGCCTAATTGAATTAGGTCTCCTTAAGGCCTAAAAGAGGTTTTGGTACTTTAAGTTATGGATGAAACATTATAATTAGTTATTAATGTATTAAATATTTAATAATACCTATTTTAATGGTAATAAAATTATTCAAGTGTAAATGGCTGACCAAGAGGTGTGTAATCTAGAGGTTTGTATAAGAACAAGGCCTAATAGGCCTAATTGACTAGTTAGAGAATTGGAGAGTGAAATAAAAGGAAATAACACATTGAAGAGATTAAGTAAGTATTTTATACCATCATATGGGTTTTTATAAAATATCATGAAGATATAATATGTGTATTATAGAATAATATCAAGTTATTAGGACCTAATATGTCTTGGAGAGACTTAGATGAGTGAAGAATCCTAGAAGGTAGTTTGAGAGGGATAAAAGAATGAGAAGAGATAAATAAAAATATAATCATATATTGTATGAGAAATAAAGGTTTATAAATTTTATCAAATGTTTGAGTTGGATAATTTAGTGTTGATTCATCTAGGGGGTTGGTGCCTCCTTGTAAGTGGATGTTTGTTAAAGCTTAGTCAAGTTGGTGTTGGTGCTTCATTTGGAGTTGGTGCTTCACTAAATTAGGTGGTTAAGTTGGTGTTGATTCATATATAGGGTTGGTGTCTCCTTAAAATTTGGTGCTTTGTAAAGCCTATATGGGTTGGTGCTTAGCTATTTGGGGTTGGTACTCCACATAGAGCTAGTGCTTCACTAAGCTTGTTATTTTATTTTATAAGATAATAGTCCATTTTCAAAGATCAATGGGTTTTATTCTGCTTGAGGGTTTCCCACTAAAATTAGTGTTATATGTGTTATGATCTTGTTTCATGATCATATGAGTGGTTCTTTATATTTTTATAGTTCACTATATTATTTGAATGATTCACGAATGCTAAGAGGAATTGAAAGAAAGTTTTTTTTTTGAAGATTGATTCACCCCTCTCTCAGTCATTATGATTCCAACAATTGGTATCAAATCTAGGTCCTTTGTGATAAGTATAATAGCTTGAAGGTGATCCTAATAATCATAAGATGTCTTATGATCAATAAAGAGAAGATAACATGTATGATGAATAATTAAACCTTGAATCTAAGCTCATAAAATCCCTTGATGATTTATAACATCAAAATAAGACTATTAATGATCTCAATAGTTATAATATGTTAACACAAGGTTCAGGTCAAAGGAATTTGAGTATGACTAGTTGAAGGTTGAGCATATGTAGCTAATAGTTAATATGATCAATTTTGAGTGAGAGCATGATAAGTTAGAATAAGTCAAGAATATCAACATAAAAAACCCAATCAAATAGCCTAATTTAATGATGGATAAGTCATTTTTGAACCATGGTAAGTATAGGAATGTTATTTTCTACATCTATCACAATATAGGACACATTACAAGATTCTATTCTAATAAAGTTCAAACATTGGTATGGAAGCCAAAGAAAGTTAGGATGGATCATATTGAGCTTAGGAAGCAAGATGGACTATTTTCCAAGGAGGAATAGAAGACTAATGGGGATTCTATGCTAGCTCATATTACCTTTCATATTCAATATGAAGGCATGGAATTGTATATAGATAGTGTTTTCTCAAGCCACATGATAGGAGATAGAAATAAGTTCATCTCATTAAATAACAATGCTATAGGAATAACGAGGTTTGGAGATAACACAAATACAAATATAGTTGGTAAGGGTGTCTTGAGTTTGGATAATGGAAAGACCAAGACCCAAAATGTGTTGTATGTAGAAGGTTTGAAACATAACCTGTTTAGTATAAGTAAAATGTGCATTCAAAGACACACACTAACCTTTCATGACAAAGCATGTGAGATAAGGAGAGCCAAATTAGGAAGGCTAATTTCCAATTACAAGAGGACTAAAAACAACCTATATGTATTAAATGAGATAAAAAAGGAGAGATGTTTCAAGATCAAGATAGATGAAAGTTGGTTATGGCATAGAAGGCTAGGTCACCTAAACTTTGACAATCTTGTTAAAATTAGCACCAAGAAGTCTTTGAAGAACATGCCTAAGATCATCAAACTTAAAAACATACTTTGAAAGGCATGTCAACATGGTAAGTAGACTAGAAGAAGGTTCAAGTACAAGGATTACTCTACCATAGAACCCTTAAATTTTATCCACACTGATATCTTTGGGCCTACAATATTTCAAAGAATTCATGGAGATAACTACTTCATGTTACTCATTGATAATTACATTAGAATGACTTGGGTTGCATTCCTGAAAGATAAATTAAAAGCTCTTGACAATTTCAAGGCATTCAAGGCCCTTTTTGAGAATGAGAAAAATGGGAAGATTAAGTGCCTAAGATCTAATAGAGGATTAGAGTGTTGGTTTAATGAGTTTGATGAGTTCTATGAGGTTCATGAAATAAGGAGATAATTCTCAGTAGCTAAGACACCTCAATAGAATGGGGTAGTGGAAAGGAAGAATAGGATAGTTTGAAAGATGGCTAGAACTATGTTGAATGAGTCTATATTATATGATGGATATTTGAGAGAGGTAGTAAGCACTTTTGTCTACATTTTGAATAGAGGAAAAATAAGGACTAATGGAAACAATAATCCTTATGAACTATGGAAGGGAATACCTATAAATGTAGAACACTTTATAGTGTTTAGGAGCAAATGTTTCATCAAAAGAGATGATGAAGTTTGGTAAGTTTGATTCCAGATCTAATGAAGGCATATTCTTAGGATACTCATCAATAAGATTAGTCTATTATAATAAGAGACTACAAAATATAGTGGAAAGTACCAATATAAATATTGATGAGACAAAGAAATCTCACTCATAGTCAAAGAATAATTTAGAGAATTTGGACTTCAAGAATTATGAGAAGATTATAGAGGTTGATATGGAAGAATAAGAAGTTGAAGAGAGACATGACTCAAAATTACCTGCAAGATAGATTCAAAGAGATCATCATGAATCTCAAATCATTGGTAACAAGAATGTAGGTATGAAAATAAGGAGAAGACTGGTAAGTAATCTAAATCAATATAATTTTTCTATAATATCCAATATTTAACCTAAGAGTCTTATAGAAGAAAACAAATACAAATTTTGGATAGGTGCTATGAATGAGGAGTTCGATAAATTAGAGAAGAATGAGAATTGGGAACTAGTTCCTAGGCCTAAATATAAATATGTCATTGGCACAAAATGGGTGTTTAGAAACAAGTTGAATGAAGATGCATAAGTCACTAAGAACAAGGATATATTGGTATGCAAAAGATATGCAAAAGTTTAAGGAGTAGACTTTGAGGATACCTTTGCACCAGTAGAAAGATTAGAGGTCATCAGCTTATTTCTATCTTATGCAAGATTCAAAGGATTCAAGGTATACTAGATGTTAAATATACATTTTTGAATGGGAATCTATAAGAAGAAGTGTACATTGAGAAACCTAAAGGTTTATCACTATCAGATGATAAATATTATGTTTTCAAACTAGAAAAGGATACCTATAGTCTAAAGCAAACTCTTAGAGATTAGTATGCTAGGTTGGACAAGTATCTATTGGATCAAGAATTCAAAAGAGGAGTTATAGATAGTAATCTATACATCAAGATAGAAGATTACCATCAACTAATAGTAGTTGTTTATGTGGATGACATCATCTTTTGTGGAGACAATGAGAACATGACAAAGGCCTTTGTAGAGGTGATGAAGAAAGAATTTGAGATGTCCATGCCAATGAAACTATCATTCTTTATTGGGTTAAAAATCACTCAATTTAAAAAAGGTATATTCATCTCACAAACTAAGTATATAAGAGAGAAGTTGAAGAATTTTGAGATGGAGAATTACAAGAAAATTATTACACCCATGATCACAGGATGTAATCTAAGAAAGGAAGATGAGTCTTAAAAGGTTAATCAGACATCATATAGGTCAATTATTGGAATTTGTTTAGATAAAACTACCTCTAGATCTGACATCATGCAAGAATTAGGTCTTATGGTAAGGCTCAAGTAGATTCAAAGGAGAATAATCTTCAATTAGTCAAAAAGATACTTAGGTATCTCAAGGGCACAATGGAGCATGGATTATGGTATCCAAGAATTAATGAGTTTAATTTTATGCCCTACACAAATGTATATTGGGTAGGAAGTATAGATGATAGGTAGAGTACCAATGGAGGAGCCTTCTTCCTAGGTGGGTACCTAGTTTCATGGATAAGTAAGAAGAAACCATCAGTAGCCTTGTCCACTTGTGAGGTTGAGTATATTGCAGTAACTTCATGTTGTACTCAGGTCTTATGGATGAGATAAATACTAAAATACTACAAGGTGGAGTATGATGGTCACAACCCTATCTTTTGTGAGAATATAAGTGTTATAAGCATCTCAAAGAACCCTGTCATGCACTCAAGGACTAAAAATATTCCTATCATGTATCATTTTTTAAAAGAGTAGGTAAGTGAACAAAGTGTCAAACATTAATATGTTTCTACAAAGGATCAAATTATAGACATCATGACCAAACCACTTCCACAAATAATTTTTGAACACCTAAGATAGGAATTGGGTGTAACTCATGCCCCTAAAAATCATTAAAAATGTCAATTACTGAGGGGGAGATAATCATGATCATTAGCTCCAATAACAGGTGAGTCATTTTGATAAGGTATGAATGGAGATAGGGGAGCATGATTGTTTTATGTCTCATAAACTCATAGTTTTATGTGTTGAGTATTTTGGTTGTTAGGAGTGTGATCCAAATAATTTTAGACATCACTTTTTTAGGTATGTTAAAGGGGGAGAAAGACTAGTATGGGGAGATAAGGATGATTAGTTTTTAGTATGGTTTTCCATCAATGATAAAGGGGGGGATTATTTAACATTATTTATATTATTGAGAAGTATTGTCATTGATATCAAGGTTGATATAAATTGATGTCAAGCTTCATGGTGTGTGGGGTATGAGTTTTTATACTTGATATGAATAATTAGCATAGAACACGGTGAGCTATAAAAATCCTTAGTTGAGCTCTGAAGTTTTACTAGGTAGCTCTGAAGATGTTTTGTCAAAGCCCCATAGATCCACTTAGGCAATTCTAAAGATGCTTCATAGAGATACAAATATGTTCTATTGAATATCTGAATAAGATGTTGTATGTGGTTATTTGAGTAGGTATATGAGGTGATGGAGTACCTAAGAGAATGTCAAGGTAAGCCTATAGGGGTAAGGCCTTAAGCCCAAATTTACAACTAGACTAGTTCTAGACCCTGTCTGACCTAATGAGGTTTCATGAGGTATTTTAAAGGAAAAAGGATGTTTGACATTATTTAAGCATGTGAAATGTTGTGTTAGCATGTAAGTGAGGTGGAAATAGGTTTTAATGTTAGTTTTAAGGCCCAATACGACTTGCAAGTCAAAGCCTAGAGACAAAAGAGAGAGAGCATTGCCTAATAAGGCATTAGGATCAGTTTAAAATGCATGGGTGAATAAGTGATAATTAAAAAATTTAATTAAATTTTTTTAAGCATATGTATGAATTTCTAGGTCATGGCTTGCCAAAAAAAGGCTTGAAAAATGGTTTTGAGGTCTCTTAAGTACACAAAATGAAGAGTTGTCTACCTGAGAAGATTTTGTATGTGCTCATTAGCATGAAAAACATATACATGAGGACATAATATATTCATGGTATATGTCTAAGGTCCCTATCTCAAATTTATAAGCATTGGTTTCTCGAATGAGGGGCCAAGCTTTATGAATAATTGTTAAGACTAGAAGATAGTTTAAACCCTCAAAGAACCCTAACTCAAATTTGATGTGAAATATATTATTATAAAGTAATTAGAATGGTTTTATATGGATATAAAAGTGATTATATATTGTATAAAACTCTGTCAGACACCTCTAGGTGTGATTGGTTTCTTAGGTGAGTGAGTAGACCCTACAAGAAAGTTCTTATTTCTCAAAGATTTATTATAGTAGTCAGATTTGACCAAGTCAAAGTTGATAAATGGATGAAGTTTAAAGCTTGATATGTGTCTATTATGTCCATGGTATTATATGATTAGGCTCTATATCTTAGGGTTCTAAATTGGTCATACAAGTTGATGAGTCACTAACAGACCTAATGGTGCAGATAGTGAGAAAACTAGACAGAAGTGAGAATTTGATTAGGGATGTGCTATCAAAGATTAAGTTTGAATACAATTGAATGTATAGGTTTTTAAATACATATAAAAAATTTACATATTGGATATAATATTTGGATATGATTGTATATATCATAAAGTTGCTCTCAACTTAACTTCTCTAACTCGGTGAGATCTATGTACAATGAAGTCATGAGATTGGTTTGTAAGACCAATATTGCTATTATATATTATGATATATTTATTGTAAGTTATTTTATGGTTATTTTAATATAATATTAATACATTTTAATTTATTAAGTATTCCATTTCATGTATCATAAGTTCATGTTTCCATGACTATGTTTTGAAGCTAGTTGACAACTTTGGGTGGGCTACTTGCAGAGAAGAGTTTGAGCCTATATACCTTGAGTTAAAGATTATAATGAAGTTTTTTATGAATATAAGGTAATTATTTTTATAATTATTTTATTTATTTACAATTTTTAATTAAAAGTTTGTTTATGCTTGAGTTGTTCAAAGATAAATTTTATGTGTATGTATAGGCCTATTGTGAACAGTATTTTGAGAAAAGGTTCAAGTGGTGGTTAGACATAAAAGGTGTTTTGGACCTAAATTAAAGATTGATAAGGTATATTTGAGTGGTTTATGAAGTTTTATTTTTTTAAAGTGTTCCAAGAATATCAAAGGGTAATGTGTACTAATGAAGGCCTAATTGAATTAGGTCTCCTTAAGGCCTTAAAGAGGTTTTGGTCTTTTAAGTTGTGGCTGACCCATTGTAATTATTTATTAATGTATGAACCATGTAATAATACATATTTTAATAGTAATAAAAGTGTGAAAGTGTGTATGGACAACCAAGAGGTGTGTAATATAGATCATTGTATAAGAACAAGGCTTAATAGGCCTAATTGACTAGCTAGAGAATTAGGTAGTGCAAGCAAAGGAAATAACACATTAAAGTGTTGGAGGGGTATTTTAGACCATCATAAGGGTGTATATAAACTATCATAAAGATATAATATAGGTAACATACATGAATATCAGGATCATATGACTTAATCTATCTTGAAGAGACATAAATGAGCAAAGAAGCCTATAAGGCAGTTTGAGAGGGATAAAAGAATGAGAAGAGATGAATAAGGAGATAATAATATATTTATGAGTAAAAAAAGTATCTAAAGGTGATAAAATGTTTGAAGTGGATTATTTTTTGATAAATCATCTATGAGGTTGGTGACTCCTTGTAAGTGAGTGCTTGCTAAATCTTAGTCAAGTTGGTGCTTAGCTAGTTGGGGTTAGTGCTCCTTATAGAATTGGTGCTTCATTAAATAAGGTGGTTGAGTTGGTGCTAAGTCATCTAGGGGGTTGGTTCCTCATTTTAAGTTAGTGATTTCCAAATCCTAGTTGGTTTAGGTGCTCTATGTGGAGTTAGTTCTTCACTAAACTTGATTTTTTATTTTATAGGATAGTAGTCCAGTTATAGATATCAGTGGGTTTTATTCCCCTTGAGGGTTTCCCACTCAAATTATTTTTATATGTGTTATGCTCTTATCTCATGCTCATATGAGCATTTTTTGATGTTTTTCTAGTTCACTATATTATTTGAGTGATTCATGAATGTTAAGCATAATTGAATGAAAGGTTTTTTGAAGACTAATTCACCCCCACCACCCTCTTAGTCATTGTGCTTCCAATAAATCTCAAAATAATAACTAAAATCTATGCACTCTAACTCCCCATTTGTTATTATGTTGTGCACTCAAAACTAGTTAGGCAAGGCTATCTTTAAGATATTGATTTTGAGAAGCTCATTGGGTGAGGGTTCTAATGGGTTATGAGGATGGTTATAGTTCCTATTTGGTATTTGATATGAATTTTTTTTTTAGAAATTTATGCATTAAATTTACTCACCTACCTCTATATCCCAAGGAAGTCATTACTAAGTTTTTTTTCCATCATTAAATGATATATAATTCATTATTAGTGGAATCTTAGGGTGTGGTTTGGGTATTGGTAATCATGGCCAATGTTATTTGATGTTGAGTATGAGAGGTCAATTCATGGACCTATGGGTTAAGTAAACCTAGTTTTTTATTCAAATTGGGATGACCCAATGGGAATTGATGCATTATAAGGAGTAGTTAAAACATTAAGACATTCTGATTAATATTGGGTAAAAAATTCAACATAGGCATCTATGGTAGCACACTGCGATTGATGGTCATTATGTGACTTTTAGGTTTCAATTTCCTATCCACTTTGATGGCCCTCACATAAGCTAGGATAAGTCTACTATGGATGCATCTCTCCTTAGGAACATGGTTTTCAAATGGTCTAGTACATTCTTATACATTTCAAGTGCTAACTAAGGCTTAGGTTTATAAATCATGATGACTTAGATGTACATATTATGAAACCTAGTATTGAAGTTCTTAATGGGCTCATTGGGCTCCATTTTGATACAAACAAGCTAATGGTATAGGACATTTGGGTATATAACTTATTTGAATTGGGAAAGGAAATCAATTCTAAAAGGGTCTCAACTTGGGATAGAGTCTTTATGAAGGTTGAAGAACCAATCATATGTTGATTTTATTAGTGTAAAGTGGAAAATCCTACATGACACATCCTCATGTTCTATATTTATAAGTCTTGGGAAAATTTTGTAGGATGTTTTATGTTCTTACATAATTATTCCTTTACCTTGGGTGAAATAGGTAAGTTAATTATTAGTTTTGCTAGGTAAATCATGGACACTTCCTAGAACATTAATGGTAGAGCCAACTAACTAGGCCATCTTTGGTTGCAAATTTACAAGGTTTTGTAGAGATGAACTAATAGGAACCATAGTAGGTCTAGGTTGGCTGATCTTGGGTTTTATGTGGAAAATTAGGGGGGGATTATCATTTAGCCTCAATGGGACCTATCCTTGGTAATAGGCGAACTAGTCTCCAAGATGCTTCACAATCAAAGAGTTCTTAACATGTTATTATCAATAAGAATAATCTCAACATACTTATAAAATAAAATCAATGAAAAATGTGAAGTATTCTAATTAAGCCCTCCTTCTAGTGTTAATTTTTATTTTCTCTAATCTCTAATAATTCATGAAATACCCATGAAATTGATCATTCCATAAAAAAAATTGGAGATAACTATGAACTTTTGTCATCCATTTAGAACTAATCTAAGATCATCCCAAGGCATGGTTGTAGGTATTTGACTTCAAAAAAGGATTTTGTGTCAATTTTCTCTAATAAATGTACTATTACCACTAAAAGTTTAATATGAAGATAAAAAACATAGGTTTAATTATCATATAATATTATGGGAGTTTGATTATTATGTTTATCTATTTTTGAATGTAAGTAAAAAATTAGTTCAATCTTAGAAAATAAACACAAAATGGGGAGAGATTAAGTCAAAAAAGGGATCCTCCAAGTTTGGAATGAACTCAATGCATTGATTACTGAACCAAGTGACCCTGTCATAGTTATACCACTATAAACTGAGTTTCAATAAATTTCTACCTCTAAGAACACATAGGGGGAAGAGTCTAAGTAAACATGAAGCATGCCTCAAATATGAGTACTAAGAGTTTATAGTAAATTACACATAAACACCATATGGTAATTTATAGATTAACACATAAATTAATAGTACTGAAAAAATAAATTAAGAGAACTCACATAGTGATTGTAATAGTTGCACACAATAACCATAACACACATATAATAGTAGAGTATTAATCCAATTAGTCTAGAATTAATAAACATTCAAAAATGGAGATGTAAGATAATTGAGACATATAATAAACCCTTTGGAAAAAATAAGAATTGTATTCATTGAAAAAGTAAGTGTTGTTACAATAGTCAATCTTGGCCAATCTTATAGTTTAAAGAGATGAAGGGAAAAAGTAAGTTAAATCTTGGTTATAATCTAACAATACTTTTCATCAAGTTTTTATTGACCACTATATTACAATATGGTTTTACCTTATATAGATGAGTATGGGGCTTACCTCCAAATAGCATAAGGATCCCATCCTAGGCCATGATGTCCACTCATCATATTTACAACATTAATTAAAAATTCAAAACAAATAAATCCCTTAAAACCCATAAAATATTTTCAAGAGACCACTATGTTGATATGCAGAGGCATATGTGAAAGTCTAGTTCCTAACTAACTTGATCTAGCATCCCTAGACTCTAATGTAGCCTCCATAAGTTCAAATTAATTATCCATATTAGAAAGGTTTATTAAGGTCTCCCTAAATATCACCTTGGCTAGAATTATTGAACTATGGTAGACTTGGAAGGGTGTTTCCATTGACACCTAGACCCTAAAAAACTTGGTTGATGCTTGTTTTAGACTATGTTGATATCTCCATCACCACTTGGGATCCCTCCTGGTTTACTTTGGTGATATTTTCCCTCATTAACTAGTCAAATTAACCTAGGTGGACTCTATATTCTCCTTGGTCTAGTAGGGTACCATCTTGAAGTAGGTCAATATCTTTTTCCTAGCCTCTTCCAAGGGTCTAATTTAAATATGATCTATAGATAGCCACTCATCCATAGTATCTCTCATATTCTTGGTGTACATTTGATAAAACCCTGAGTCTCATGTTGGCATTAGTTTCAACTTTGGGAATAAGCCTTTGTTAATTACTACCTGTAGCTTCCTACACTTCTCATCTATCTTTACAATCCTATCCATGTAAGCATAAGTCTACTTGATAAGTACATTGGTCTCAGATGAGACTTCACTATGTTATTGATAATTAAAAAAAGTATTAGGAGGGCACCCTTGACCCACCTAATTATTGTTATGGGGAAAGAGCTCTTCACTTGGGCTTGTAAGGTCCAAATCTAGCTTTGCATTTCCTCAAGGATATTTTTAGATTTATCATGAGTTGTATAGAGAATAGAAAGTGGTTCCTTAGCCATATATTATGCCCTATTAGAGTCCTCACCTTAGTTATGGAGAACATATCCAAATAGGTCTACCAAACCACTAGGTTCCCCTCTTATATGAACCTCTACATCAATGTCCTCTTCATGATCCTCTAATTTTAATTGAAGCTCCACTATATGTATGGGTCACCCTAGATATTCATTTATAGTTCCTGAGACATTGGGACCATTCTGTGGTTTATATAAGGTGTATGAGGGGTGGTTAAGATGGTGGTGAAGGGTAGATTATGAGGTGGAGGGGGTGAATGAGGAAAGTAGTGGAGGTAGAGGGGACATGGGAGCAAAAGGAGGAAGGATGAATTGGGAGGCCCATGAGAAGATCTATACCTACCATTTCTCCTCTTATTTTATGTTAACTTGAGGTGGAATTTCCCTTAGAAATGGTTATTAAATAGTAGGAAGAGATGGTTTGGTTAAAGATAAATTCCATGGTGCCCTTGATAATGGAAAGAGGGGTTAAGGAGAAATGCATTTAGGTGTTACATCAAGGTCGAAAGAAACTATTGAGGCTGATAGAGGAAGTTGTATTAGAGTAAAAAATCCTTTGATTTATATTCAAAGTGTGATTTACCTTCTACTTATTCTTGGGCCTCTTACCTAGGTTAATTATATATGATGTACTAGAAGGACTAATCATAATATAAAGAATCACATGGGCCAATGGTGGAAGACTTGTATCTAATAATGGAGGCACTAGGATGAATGGGGTATGCATTGATATGTTTCCTACCATTAATGGTATTCTACCAAAGGTTGTAACCATGTTAATTGATAAATATGTTCCAAATAGTACCTAGATTGAAGGCATACCCAAATATGTCATTGAGAGGGTTCGAGGTTATGAAATGGATGGATCATAGGGGAATGAGGAGGAAAGGATGATTGGTATGGCTAAGGCCAAAGGTAATTTTGAAAATTATGGATGGGTTTTAATGGGGAAAAGAGGAAGAACCACTTAGGGGGGTTATGAGGGTGGAGTGGAACTTATGGGTAGTGAAACTGGTAACTAAAAAGTGATAGGAGTGAGGGGTGGAAGGGAGATGGAAAAAAGGGAGGTGTAATAGGTGGAATCTATGTTGGTTCATGTTAGGAGCCTCACTCTAGGAACATCCTCATACTATCAGTCATAATAAACCTTAGGGTATGTTTAGCCTAAGGTTTAGGTGTTTGTCATTGAGTTGGATACACCTGGGTTACCTTTCATTGAGTAGTGTAAGTTTTGATCAGTCTCAATTAAACTATTGGAGATACTAGAGGAGGTAGAGGTGGAGACAAGATGTGTGGAGTAACTAAAGGAAGTAGAGGTAGAGCCAAGACATGAGGAGTAGGTGCTACTAGAATATGTGGAGTTGGAACTGAAGCATGAGGAGGAGAAGGTGGTGGGATGCCCTACATAATATTCCAAGAGATAATAGTAGTTAGTGTTGGATCTTTAGTAGATCAAGAAAGATCTAGAGGGGGGAATATGGGATCACTTGAACCTTCTTTTTCTTCTTTTTTTATCATAATTCAAGATAATACCTCTTGGTCATCAATGACATCCAAATATAGATCATCACCATCTTATTTTTTATTATTGTATTTGATATTGAGGCAAGTTTGATACCATGATAGATGATTTATAATCATCCCCTTAGGGTCCTAATGTTAGATCTTGTCTCTCACTAGGGTGAAGGAGTCTCACCTGGATGCCATCTTATAGATAGGAGGGAAGGCCTTATACATGTGGTTCCTAATAGTTATTAGGATAAATGGATACACTTTATATTGGAATTGTATATAAAATCAAAATATTCCCTCCACCAACAAGTAAGTTATATCCAACTCTACCAGATGATATAGGATAAAATATGGCAAGCAGAATGTCTACTTAAGGAAACCTAAAATCTAGATCATGATATAATCTTTATATATATAGTAATCCTTAATGAAAGTGATGTATTTTTGGGTTTATTTTTAAATTTAAGGTATTAGGGCCTCATTTATCATTTGGTAGACCATTGGATAGAATTACTCATAGATGTCCCAGATGTGGTTCTATAATTGGTGGCCATATAGTTTGTATAGGACCACATGGACCATTAAGCCCTTAAGAACCCATGTAAGAAAAGATGAAGGTTTTAAATAGAGCATCCTATAGACCACATCCATAAGGTAACTCATCATATATAAATTACCCCTAGCTTGAGCATCTACAGTGGCATTGACTAACTTAAATTTGATCAGTCCTCCTATATCTAGAACTTTAGAGTGTGTGAGGGTCATATAGAAGAGGGGAACCCATAGTTCATTAATGTGTAATTAGTCCTAGGACATAAAAACTTAGTTTAATATAATCATTCCTATAAAAAATTCCTCCTATAAGGTGTAGACTATATATGCATTTATGTCCTCCTTGTTAACCAATTTAACATCTAGGTTCTTAGCCCAATCATGTAGGGCATCAGATATTTGGTAGGTATCGATATAAAAAAATAAATATTGACACATAATAAGAGAAGGTGTAACCCAAGAGGGATTAATACACATTGTAGGTATTCCCAAATATATTGAAAATCTAGTGTTGAGATTTGGGAGAGCACACCCAGTCATGGACCCCATCCTACACTCAGATGTAAGTGTGAAGGAGGTCACTAAATAAGTTAGTGTAGGCAAATACCTTTGGATTAGCCATGACTCTATGAATTCTACATTTATTTTTAGATTTAAAGGTGTCTTTTATCTCTATTTATTGGTTATCATCAAAGTTTGAGTCTTTGGGCACTTGACTACTTTGACAAAGTCATTGTAGTAATTTAACTTATTCAATCCAAATAGGAATGTGGTATCATGGTACTCAAGTTTGGCCTTTGGTTTTAAAGAGGATGTGACCATGTAGTAGGATGGGGTGGAAATAGGAAGGCTCTAATCATAGTAAGAAAGAAACACAGGGGTACTCTATGAGAATTATAAATATAAGAATTAGAGTGTTCTCAAAGGTATGCAGTGGTAACTGTTAGTGGGATTTCCTTAGGATTTTATAAATGCATGCACACATCTCACTATATTAATGGTGTTTATTATCTCATTTGATGAAAATTAAAATTTGAGGTGGTGGTTGGATTTCCTCTCTTTAATTTTAAATCTAGTGTTAAATTACCCTCGATCCCTTACCTCTAACTACATTTAAAAATGGAAATGGGATGTGTTAAAATTATCCAATTAAGGATATATTTATATTTAATTAATGTCAATTTCATGGTAAGCATGTGGTCACATTATTATAGGCTTGCCAATTAACTCATGTTTTATACCATGTGTCATCTACTCATTAATCATCTTACTAATGGTCAACACCTAGGTATATATTTGTATTCCATGTCATTCCCTTAGGAAGGGTGAGGTGTCTCTTAAGGGCACATGGCATGTTCTAATTGGTTCCCTAATCTCACCTATACCTCATTTTTACCCTTTAATGGCCTTAGGTGACTACCATTTCATATGTCTTACTTGATGATGTGGTTCCTTCTAACTAAGCTAGGCTCTGTTGGGCTCTAAAGTTTTTGATAGGTATAGGGATTTTTCACTCTAATAATTTTTCATTGTGTCACCTTCTAATTAGGTTCAAATCTCCTAAAATCTAACATCTCTAAGAAGTTGAAGGACTAGATACTTTGACAACTCAATGACATGGCACCTTTTAATTAGGATGAACTCTCTTAGACTTTGAAATCTATAATAGGTCTAGGGATGTTCCTCTTTAACATTAGGTGACATGATGCCTTTTGATTGGGTCAGGATCTCTTGGGCTCTAACATCTCTAACTAGTATGGGGATTAGCCACTCTGACACTAAGTGACATAGTGCCTTTTGATTGGGTTGGGCTCTCCCAGGCTCTAATATCTCTAAAAAGTTTAGGGAATGGCCTCTCTAAAACTAGGTGATGTGGCACCTTCTGATTGGGTTGGGATCTTATAGGCTCTAAAATTTTTGACAAGTTTGGGGACTAGTTGTTTTGACACTAGGAAACATGGCACCTTTTGATTGGGTCAAGCTCTCCTAAGCTTTGACATCTTTGATAGGTACAAGGACTAGTTACTTTGAAAAATTAGTGACGTGGCACATACCACCTCTAATTAGGTTAGGTTCTCTTTTGAAACCCACAAAAAATACTAGGTAAGAGGTGAAAAGATACACAATGCATTTAATACTTACTCATCTTTTACTAAGATTTTAATTTTTGATGAAGGGCAATAATTCTATTGGTTTCAAGAAATGAATGAGACTCTATAAAATTCCATCAAAAGTGGATTTATAATGTTAGCACCCTAATCTATAAAAGAACAAGTCTACCTTAGTCATAAAAATAAACAAGACTTGTTATAAACAAGACTTGTTGTTCAAAAAAATTGGGGTGACATAGTATTCCAAATATTTAAGTTCATGTGAAATTGACAAGAACAAACAAAGGATCTTGGAGCTCTAGTTTTTTATTTTTTTTAGAGGGGTCCCCCATTTCAAAGAAAAGTGGGAATGTTGTCCATAGTAGATTTATCAGTGAAGAACTCTTAAAATAGATCAATACATGGTAGGAAATGTAAAAATTTACCATTGTTTGGGATTATTTAGATTTATAAAGTGAAAAAGAATATATAAAAGGCTAACAAGTCAAAAACATCCAAGGTCATAGAATATTTTATTTAATGATCAAATTTTCAAGTAAAATTAGGATATGATACAATAGTCAAGAATCTATCTACAATCAAATTTTTTTATTTTTTTATTATTTAAAATAATTTTAAATTATATAGAATATTTAAAATTGTAACAATCTAACCAATGATCCCATCGAGATAAGAATCAAAATATTCTATGATAAGTGGTAAATAGATTACCTTATTTGAATAGAATTTATCAAATTTACAACTATTATAATTAGAAAATGTATCATGTACCATAAGAAAACTATCAAAATCATTACTTGTGTGATCATGTGTAGGAGTATCTCTAGGAAATGCAAAATGATGTGAAACTCAATTAGTATTAGTATAAGAGTGTGATAAATATTTATCTATATGTATCACTAGTTTATAATTCATTACATGTGATTTTTATTTTTATAAATTAGAATCCTTTTTTGATATATTTGCTTTTGCATTGGTTGATTTTGAACCATTTGTGCCATTTTTTGAATTGATTGACTATAAACATTTTATTTGGGTGAAATAATTTTAAGCATACCTTTTTTTCATAGATGTATTATTTTATTGTGGTTGTGGATGAGGAGGAAGATATTCCATATATTATAGAGGGTACTCATATTTTATTCCTAAATTTTTGACAACTTGATTACAATTAATGTACTTTAAGTATCTATGTATAATAGAAGACACAACATGGAGATTTTAAAACCAAGGGCATCTTAATATCATATAAAATAACCCA